>CAHIKZ030005499.1:2205000-2212500 GCA_903632075.3 Acanthosepion pharaonis
CAGCTATTTAATCCATAGTTGGGAGGGAGAAGGTATGAATTCACTCCTTTCTCAAGAACATTAGTGCGAAGTGAATACAATTATGCTATGCCGGAATTTGAACCCGTCTCTCTGATTTTACGTTCGGCGCTGATAACCTTTACGCTACCCGCACAACTGATACTCTATAATAGACTCAGAAATTACAATATTCCATGCGCAAAAACATTCTTCTCCTTCACGGGCATTACCGTTTCTTGCAGTGCGTTCACTATGAAAAAATAAAGCAGCATAAAGTTGCCTGCGGTTAAATATGATTTTCGCAAATATATTCCAAGGTTGTTGAATGTTTGCTATAAGGTTTTATTTCTTAACCCTAAGAAGCAACGATGAAGATTTTGTTCGCAGTGTTATCATTAATAGATTATATATGGATTTTTTCTTTCTTTTTTGCGTAAACTCACAGTTTACATCAGCCAAAATATGCAATGAACGAATTTCAATTTTAATAGCTTATTTACAAAGAGTCTGAATTTGTGAGGAACTCAATCTTAACATAGAATATCTTTAAGTTTACGGCTTACGATCATATTAGCGGACAACCTTGTGATTATTTAAAAATTGACAAAGAAACTAATGTTTATTTAAAACATTTCAAACATACATTTATTATTTACTTTAATAAATCTTCGGTTTACATTGGATAGTCCCAATCATAGATAGATAGATAGATAGATAGATAGATAGATAGATAGATAGATAGATAGATAGATAGATAGATAGAAAATGCACATAGACAAAAGAAGTGAGCTGGCTGACAGAAAAATAAAGAAAGAAGAGAAAGAGAGAATGAAAGGACACACAGAGAGAGGTGAACAGGCTGAGATAGATAGATAGATAGATAGATAGATAGATAGATAGATAGATATGAACAGGCTTACATAGAGCGATATGAACTGGCTTTTAGAGAGGGAGAAAAGAGAAAATGAAAAGACAGAGAGATAAATAGCCTTAGAAAGAAAGAAAGAAAGAAAGAAAGAAAGAAAGAAAGAAAGAAATAGACAATAGGCTGGGATAGATAGAATGATATATATAGAAAGAATGGACTTAAACACAGGGAGATGAACAGGGCAAGATAGATAGATAGATAGATAGATAGATAGATAGATAGATAGATAGATAGATAGATAGCATTCTTTGCAAATTTATAGAATCAATATACTTAGTTTTTTAATTAAGCACTAAATAAACTAATCACAGATAAGACGCAAAACATTTTTCATACTGCCTTGTATAAAGTATATATTTAACTAGCAGCATGGCCCGGCGTTGCCCGTGCTTGATTCAAAAATCGTACGACTCATACAGCAAACGCTATCACTTGACTTAAAATATTCTTGTCCTTCCTTGCCTTTAAAAGAGTGCCGTTTGCCGTGCTGATATTGCTACATGGCTTACTTCTTGCCTATCTCACACTGCGAATTTTTTCTAAGCTCTATACTAAACATTAAATCTGTTACGAAAAAAGAACTAAACAAAATGAACACAAAACTATCAGCTTTAAAAAAAAGGACTCGTAACTGGAAAAATCGAATGAAAAAATAATACTTTTTCACACCCAACCCAGTTCTACGGAATCAGAATCAACGTTGAGTTTAAGCAAACGAATGAGCCAATTGGAGTAAAGTGCCATGCAGATTTAAATTTTTCCCACTTGTGACGAATGCAGCTATCGATTTTTTTTGCATGCTGGCATGCTAGTTAACATTCGTGTCAGTCAGCAGTTGGCTCTCACTGGCAAATAGAATCTTCCTGCCTATTCGTGGCAGCCAACTATAGGCTCTCACTCTGGCCAGTAGAAAATGGCCGCAAACTACATGAAAACTGTCGTAGAAGCATGAAAAAATCGATTATTTCCACTATCGATGGGAGTTGGGAAATGCAAAGTCGGTCTTGGCCTTCCCGCTAACTTGGAGCATGTGCATGTAAATTTTGGTGTAAATCCGTCGAAAATTGCGACCATTCATTCGTTACACACAAACACACACACATCCTTTTATAGATAGAGATTACATTTTATAAGTTATATAAGTATCATATTTTATACTCGTTGGGGCACCTCGATATGGTGTAATGGTTAGCAAGCTTGTCTCGCTAGAACCATTGTAACTGAGTAGTGAGTTCAATCATCACTGCATGTCCCATAATTTCGGCTTTGTGCCAGATCTAAGCTGCGCTTAGAAAATCACCACATTTTTGTATAGGAAGACGACTGACCTTCGCTACTCTAATTGTTAAACATGGACTAGTCCATCCGCTATGAGTAGAACGTCTGTTCATAGGAACCGAGAAAAGACAACTCAGAACCGAGACAACACAGCGCCAGAAAAACATAACATTTTTTTACAACCGAATAAACGTAATTTGTTAAGGATTAAAACCTTAATTAATGAATATTTTTCTTCAAATAAGGCATTATATAGAATATGAAACAGTTTCTTTTTTGTTGTTGTTGTTGTTTTTAATTATTTTTAATAGAATGTTCAGTCGGCGGCGTTGAGTTGACTGTGTTAAGTTGTCCTGCACTCCACAGTAATGGTCGTCACAAAGTGGGTCGCAAGGCGTAGCGTTTGAGTCGTACGTACTGCCGCACTGAACTAGGATATTCTCTATTACTGTATCTATATCTCTAACATGATTAAACCAGTTCTTCGTTCAATCTTCTTTCTGTGTTTCCTTCCAGTATTATTAACGAGAATCTGTCTATATTTCTGAGATGAGGTATTATGTACATTATTTACATTATTCGGACTAATGTCCTCATCTTTGTCGCCATATTTATCACAACGTTTCGGCCGTTGTACGCCACTGTGCCATGTGTCCTCAGTGGATAAAGGCGTTGGTTAGATCCAGTGACAGGACCCAAAGAGTGTGAGTTCAATACCCGGTTAAGGCAGTGGAGAACTTTCAGAGGGAAATTAGCAGGAGATAACTGATAACTGACATCCATCAAAAACATGACACGTGGAACTAGAACAGTCTACGGCCAAAACGTTGTGATAAATATGGCGACAAAGACGAGGAGATTAGTCCGAATAATGTAAATAATGTATTAACGAGAACTATGAGCGTTATGTGGACGTTATAACAATATTATGATAGGCATCCGTTTATCTCGCGAGATAACGGTAGCATTCTGTTTGGTCAAAATTCAGTAATTTGTTAGTGAGATTAGAGTGATCTCTTCAGTGCGCAGGTCTGAGCGATGCTCTATGGAGTATGTACCAACAAGATCCAAAGTTACAGAGGGCATTATATTTGGCGTAAATTTGTCAGTGTTGACAAGTTCGAGGATCCACTCCGTTTTCTATCTGGATTTATTTCAATAGTGTTTTCCATGTTTTGATATGCCCGCAAGGCAGCAGAGGTGTAAAATCCGGATTTACACACCTAGATGGACTGCCTAACTGGACTGTCGTGCGCTATCTACCCGAAACTGCTGGTTATGAAGCGCTAGTTGTTCGCATTCTCCGGCTTGAAACTAGATTTAGTTGACAAAGACTATTTTAGACGCGTGCCACGGAAGAATTTTATAGTCAATGAGAGCTTGTTCCCTCTTTCAGCCGAAGCTATTGGGACATATATAATGTACGTATATAACATCATACTTATTATAAAACCCAGGTTGTGTGTGTGTGTGTGTGTCTGTACGTTTATATATTGGATCGGATTTCTTACATTTTTCAACCGATTTCAACAAAACTTCACAGGACTACGTAAAATTATCTTGCGGTGGTTCTGAGAGCGCCAAAAATTAGAAAAACACAATTGTTTTTGCACGAAATCAATTTGAAAACACTATTAAGAGAATAATCGCGAGAATGAAAGGGGGACAACTCATCGAGTTATACTTATAAAAACCCAGGTTGTTTGTGTGTGTGTTCGTTTATATATGGGATCGGATTTCCTACATTTTTCAACCGATTTCAACAAAACTTCACTTTTTTTGGCAGGTAGTGTTTCTTATTGTCTTGCACAGTTTTTTCTTTATTTTTACATTCAGAATGCTTTAAAAATTCCATTTACAAGACAATTGTTTATAATAAAATTCTATTCAATCGGTAGACTCATAACGATTGAAAACAATGTTTTTGTTTGAGTTTGGGTTTGACCAATTCGTAAAAAAAAAACTAATCAAGACATGCGTGTCCGTCAACCTTAAACAAAATCTTTGTCAATTTTATTTTTCAGTCTTTATGATGGTCGATACTTGATCTATCTCTTACTGTTAAATCCTCAGGCAACGCCGGGCTCTACTGCTAGTTATATATATAACGTATTATAGAAGCTACAGAAAAATTAACGATTTTTTAAATATGTAAAACGTTTCGTAAACAAAAAACATTGGAAAGCAAGACAAATTGCGAAATAGTTGTACATAAATAAACAAGATATCGAAAAGTTTTTTTAAAAGATAGTAGAAAGATAGAAATGAAAATATAAATCTGGATTTAATCCTAAAATACTCGGTGATTATGAAGTCATTATACAATAAAATAATTCATATTACAACTGAATGTCGAATAAGAAACTAAACATCAACGGTATGAATACAGCGTTCATAGTTGTCAGCAAGAGGAACAACCCAAGATGCGAGCTAAGAATAGGAAATATCAAAGTCCAACAAGTATAGAAATAGCTGGGAAGTGTTTTAACAGACTACAGAAAATATGACACCGAAATCCGAAGGCGCATGGCAATAACGAAAGATGTCTAACAAAAGCTAAGCAAAGTATTAAGAAAGAGGAACTTTTTTATTTCAAAGGAGTAACAGCTAGAATATATCAATCCTCCTATATAACGGTGAATGCTGAATAATTTCCTCACAACTGAAGAAGAGATTTGAAGCAGCAGAGATATGATTCTACAGAAAGATACTAAGAATGCCATAGACATGGCATGTGTAAAATAAGGATTTTTTTTAGGAAAATGCAAGCGAAAAGAACACTTTTACTTAGAAATAATAACTGACATGTTATTCTGATTTCACACTTGAATACATGCTAGATGATACTCAGCTTTTATGTATATATATGTTTGTGCGCACATAATTACTAAAGGCGGTGATATGTGTATTTTATGTTATAGTTTTCCTTGAAGTTATATTTTCAAATACAGTTTGATTTCTTGAAGAAAATGTAGGATATTATAGGGAGTGATATGATGAAAGAGTTCTTAAAGGTGTTGTAGTATGCACTGTTGGTAATTTTACTATAAATATTTATTTTTGACAATTTTACTATAAATATTTATTGTTGGCAATTTTACTATAAATAGGTATTGTTGGTGATTTTTTATATAAAAATTTATTGCTGGTATTATTACTATAAAAATGAATTTTTATACTTTCATGGGGTTTTGTTTTTGTTTGGGTGTTCACTATTTTTCCATAGATGGGACCCTAACAGGTGCTGCCACTCGGGTTAGGTTGACCCTGGGAACAACAACAATTAAGATGTGATTCAATGCACCTGAAATCCTCCTCTCTTCCTATCAAAGGCCTCTGCTGGATGATGAAAAGAGCTAAGAGCTGCAAAGGATGGGAATTTGTGAAGAGCCATGATCGACCACGTCCTGAATGGACGGCAAGTAGAAGAAGAACTGAATATAAATATATAACTTTTATGTGAATTAGAAAGTTCCATTCACAGAAATGATTCAGTTCTTTCTTCAGAAGCAATGCAGGTAATTTATAAACACCGAGAATCAACCTAATCCTTATCATCATCATCATCCCCTTGACTTTTGTAATCGCAGGAGGGATCCGAATGCAGAAGCCACACTGAATCTCCTCCATAATGGTCTATCAACGGCAGCCTAACTTGATTATATTGTCTGTGTACTATTTACATTGTTCGGACTGTTGTCCTTATCTTTGTTGTCATATTCACGACGTTTCGGCCGTTCGGCCTTCCTCAGGTAATATACGTTGTAAGGTTAAACCGAACCCTTTATTTCACCCATCGGAGTAGATTATTCTAGTTCCACATGCCATGCCTTTTCTGGGTATCTCAGTATCAGTTATTTCCCTTTAGTAACTTGGCTCTCCAAGATTTTGTTCACCTCTGCTGTAGTCAGGTATTGAAGAGATTTGAGTTCAGTAACTGTCCACAGACACATGACTCAGTGGATAAAAGCCACGGTTGAAGTATCCAGTGACGAAACTTCACTAGTACTCGCTGCCCGATCGCTATTCCCATAGAAATTGTTCAGATGAACTACATTCCTTAGTTCCATCATTTCTTACTTTAACAGCTAAGACGCGCCACGCCATGTACGTTGTAGTGGACCACCCTCATTTCCTTTGTATTCCATTCGTGAGATTCCACTCGAGTAGCTTCTTCTCACCAACCGCTTGCTATGTGAAAACGACTCCAATGGGAAGGCTACAGCGATCTCTATCATCTTGACATGTTCATGTCTAGAGTTAACCGTTATCTTCACATCTCCCCATAAACTGAGCCTCTTACTCTGTAACTCTGTATCCCGAGTGTTTTTTGGATGAAATTCATTGTAAAAAAAAAAAGCTAATAATACCCATTGTGATCCTCATGTATAAAAAGGATGATTTTTATAGTATAATCACTTCTTAGGGGATATCAGTCGCTGCATTTAGCTTTCTTTTATGTCAATTACTATTCTCTTGTACTTTATTTCTTGATCAAAAGTTTTGATTATTAAGTAAAAATAAAAGCCGAATACTTAACATAAATTTGACTGAAAAATATTTATCGTTTCTTCCACTAATTTCGCCCAACTTCCAGATAACCTCATAAGCAAAGAACTGCTCAATGTTCCTCTTGCATTGTTCCAAAGAACTGGATATTTTTATCATTGATGCAGTTGTGTAACGACTGTATGAATAGGCAATCTTGTGATTACGGCAGACGTATGAAAGCTATAGCAATTTTTCTGGTCATCAAAGAAACATCCTGTCGGGTTATATCCTATGCCTTTTCCACATTATATATATATATATATAAATTAAACAAACACTTAAAAATCTGTTTAAAAATATGTGTAATAGAAAGTGCTCAATAACAAGGTAGAAAAACTAACCTGTAGAGCTATTAATAAATATATAAGACGCTGGACAAAATCACGACTGCGGCTTCGACTGCCAAGGCCTCTTCAAGTGGTTAATACAGCGAATTAAATTACCTTCCACACACCAGAACTTAAATAAGATAATGTTATCCCGGAAGTAATCGACTGTAGTTGGGGGGGTGGAGGGAAAATTTATATCATCCAACCTCATCCGGGTTCTTAAATGCCTAAAACTTCCTTTTGTGCCTACGTTTTGCCGTGATCTCTCTTCTTTCATTTAATAACTCTGCTACACCCTTATAAGTCGCAATAGCCAACTTCTCCAGCTGGCAAAGTTTACAAGAGATGCCGTACAGCTTATTCTTAATCCTACAATTACACAAGGCCGTATCTTCACACCTTTGATTCTCTTCA